>CM035593.1:28066980-28116980 GCA_020423425.1 Chrysopa pallens | reverse complement strand
ATAAATCCTCTTTTAATTGCCGTTCTTGTGTTAATTCACTTTCTCGTGTTGCTAATTCAGTTTCTAATAATGTGATACGTTCTTGTAATGCACTTAAATTTTTCTTATGCTCATGAATGATGCCTTGCATTTCTTGCCTAAAATGATTTATAGCAGGTATACAATAAAACATGATTTACGTTTATTTTTTAATTTAAATTTATTTAATTTTTTAAGTCTTAACTTCAACAAATTTGCTCTAGTATTCATCAAATATAAAAAAATTTTGAATTAGATTTGCCAAAAAATTATGTTTTTAAATGTATTATTTAGTTAAAGTTACCTAGGTTACCAATACATTTAATGTTCGCGAAAAATATTGGAAGCCTCTCTCACAAATACCTAACCGTATACGTTGTTCTAGCCGGCTATTTTATGACAAGTGATATTAAGATTTGGAAAAAGTTATATGTTAGCCTTTTAATTAACTATAGGGATAAATTAGGTATAGCTTCAAAGACATTAGCCTTCATGGATAAATAGCGAATTAGCCAACATCAACAGCGAATTTAAATCTGGATATTCAAGTTAAAACTTATGAAACAGAACAAATATTTTATATTGACTGAAGTCTTATTTAAGTTTAACGCTAAGAATATTACCTTAATCTTCCAATTTCTTGTTGTAAATGTGCAATAAGTGCATCACGTTCAGCCACTACTTCAATAAAATGTGAACTACCAACAGGTGAAACTGAACCATTTCGACTGGCTGTATCCGTATCAACTGAATCTGACGTATCAATTAGACTACCTTCTACGACTGGATCGGGTTCAGGTTCAGGTTCTGGTGGTAATATAACAACTGGCGTAACGTAAGTGCGTAATTCAGCTTGTATCAAAAAATTTGGTGGATTCTATAAAAACAGAAAAAGCTCATTATAGATTGAATGTTGTTTGGATTAAACTATAATCCTTGGATGCTTCTGAATAATTTTTTACATACATGCGCTCATAATATCAGGAATAAAATAGGATATTTGTATTATTAATTTATCATACATCAAACGTTCTAGAACACTTTTAATTTATAAATAAGTAATCAAAAAATTATTATTATAAATTATATTATTATTTTTATTTATGTTTATTTAAAAAAAGAAGGTGTTTATTAAAATTCGTGACCATTGACTAACGTACTAATCCAATATTGAAAAATTGATAGGATGTCCTTTATTTTCTATTGTTTTTAATGGCTAAAATGTGCTAGTATCAAATACAAATCAACAATGAAATTATTCAAACTTACTACGCTTAGCCTAACCGAAAATAATTAATATTAGACCATCGTGACATAATTTAAATAACACTATTTTTTTCAATAATGCTATTCAAATGATACTGTCAGCATTGCATATGCTTCCATATCATTACTATGGAGGGTAGAGGAAAGGAGAACTTTATCTTTGTATGAAAAACTGTTCGACAAAATGCGTTAAATTAGGATGGCTAGTAGCAACATGATAAATTTCAATAAGTTTATAAACAACACTCACTATATTTACAAACCTCGGCTAAAGTTTTGAAAGTAGTTATTTTAGGTTATCTTTATTTACTTAATTATTCCGGACAACGAAAATGATTGAAGTTCTACTTTGAAATGTTTAAATAATTTTAGCTGTTTTAAGTTGAACATTTTTTCTATTCGTCCCCCATATAAGATAGTACTCCTTAAAATATCTACCATCCATAATCATTACTTTAACATATTGTCCGTAAGAAGTTACAAAAATATAGTCAAATTGACTTTAAAAAATAATAATAATTAACCATTTGAACTCGTAACATTTCCAGTACATTCTGTTGTATATTATAACGAATATAATGGAAAAATAAAATTGATTTTCTTTCTTACCTCAGGTAAACTTGGTACTGATATTAAATTTCTAAAATATTGTAACGTATTTGAATTTTGATAAAATTGTTTTAAATCTCGAAATTGTTTTAAAAATCGTTTACGATGCCCATCTAATGTATCTGGTGGTAATGCTGAATGCAATTTAAATAATATTTTTACGGAATAATCATATAATTGTGCTGCATCCTGTATACATGGTATTAATGGCGCCACACGACATTGTCCGCAACTGGTCATTGAATTTGAACGTGACATGTCCAATGAACCAAATACTTAAAATTAAATAAAAATGAAATGTATGTTATTAATAAAAATTACTAAAGCTTTTTGTTCTTATTTTAAATAATACTAATTTACATGCAAGTATTTTTTTTTTAGAAGTCTATTACAGAGTCTTCCAAAAGTAATGATTTTTGGAAAGGTGTTAATTAAATTTGAGACACTCTTTTCGATGAAAATTTTTTTAATAGAAAAATTACGAATTTAATTTTTAAATGGATATTATTTTTGAAATCCACAGAACAAATTTCCCCAATAAAGATGTATCAAAATCGGACAAATAATTTTTTATAATTTTTCTTAAGTGTTAAGAGGTACCCCACTCCTTTGAAAAATTCGGGAAAATTTTTTTGCATCCGATTTTCATAAAATTAGTTTTTATATGTAGTTTGATCTGTAAATTGCAAAAATCACATACATCTATTCATCAATTGAATGTGTAGTTTTTGAGATATCTCTTAAATGTATCCAATAAATGAACTTAAATACTCAATATAAAACGCATTTTACAGATTAATCAACATATTTTATGCAAAATTTAATTCTTAATTCATAATAAGCGACCTCAAAAATCCAAGACACGAATTTTTCAGTTGTTTTTGACGGAATCTAAAAAATGTATGAAAAATTGCATTTTAGTTAATACACCTTGTATTTAAAACGACTCCACACGTAACTGCATACCTTAACGTATACACTACTTAAATGAATTATTGAAATGGGATGAATACACGCAATTATGTATGACATAATTGCATAAGTATTGATTACAGAAAACGTGAAGCAATGGAGGTAATCACAAACTATGTGTATTTTGTGCAATTATTTCTCCAGAGAGTCATTCATTTTTATTTTATAGGAAAAATCCATTGATAAAGATATCTGTGATCGAAGTGTAGATCGATAAGAAGGGTACAGTTAATGTCACAGTAGATAATCAGACGAAAGAAAATGTCAAGCGAGCTGTCAGGTTAAAAAAACTAATTGAAACCTATTCAAAGATCCCAACAATTTGATATCGCATTATGTTCGATGTTATATGCTTTAGTTTACGCTAATAAATTATGTTGCCATCTAGCGTATTATTTTTTAAAAACTGGTACTGTAAAAGAAGATAGTGATATAAAAACCCTAGATTATTTATAAAAAAAAAAAAAAAAAAAAAAAAAAAAATTATTAAATATTAGATTTATTAAGTTTTCTTACTTGCAGATTGTAACGCTAAAACATCATCCATATAATCGAACATTTCCACAGATAAATGAAAACTAAAAAAGAACAAAAATGAATTATAAGTAAAATTAATTAAAATATTATAAGAATAAAGTACATAAATAATTAAATACTTACTAAACGTTAATATCATTTTCACCTATAGCTTCTAATTCTTGTTTTGTAACTACTAAATTACCAGGAAATCTAGGATTTCTTCGATGAAAATCTAATTTCGTTTTTAATAGTGCACAATATAAATTAATTAAATTACCATATCCTTCCTTAAGATGAACCTGAAATACGATTAAAAATTATTAACAAACAAAATAATTGATCCAGAGATATTCACTTTCCCGGTTATTATTTACAGAAAAGGTGAATTTTGACTTGTCTAATTTAGAAATTTTTGAAGAAAAAAATGGTTATAACGCTGATCGTGTCGATGATATAAAGCTCAATCGAGGAACGATGAGTTAGGATGTGAAAAAATTTAATAAAAATATCGAGAGAATTAATAAACAATCGAGCTTTAATAATCGATTTACAATTATTTAAAAGTCGTTTGCAAATTTTTTCACAGTTAGTAATAAAAAAATCTATTTTTTACTCAATAGATTTATATTTATTATTAATTATTATTCACACTTAGTAAGTAAATTTTATTACGAAAAATTTATTCAAAAAAATCGATGAATATGATTTTTTAAAGAGGCATCCCTAGTTTCAAACTATTTGTTATTCAAAATAATTTTTTTTAATTTTCTAATAATCGATAAAAAAAATTGAACTAAACCGAAATATCATTAATATTGCGTACATTTTCAATATTTTATCAAACTGACAAAAGTCAGAACATTTAAAATAAAAAGCGTTACTTACCCATAATTTTCCTAGATCATCAATTTTACCACGATATCGTTGTGATTGTGGTAAACAATTTACATGACCCTCACGTAATACTTTATGAACTACATGACAAAATTTCCATGCAACTATACGATTATCTTGTAAAGGTAAACGTAACGTAACCATCCAAAATGTTTGTGCACCCTTCTCTTGGAATGTACCAATAATTGCTTGTCGAACATGTTTCTCTTTTACAGGTGTCTCCAATTGATTGATTGCTTTACTCAGACTGGTCGCCTATAAAACATTAACAAAACTATTAATTTTTATTTTGTATTATTAATAGAAATATGTATTAAACAATATTAATTATTTAACCGTTGTACTTCAAAAATGGTAAAAATAAACATATTTCGTTTATATTTTTGAATTATAAAAAATACATTTTTGTAAATTTGCAATTAACATTTACGTAATTTTACTAAAAACAAAATCCTAACATTTTAGTCTATTTAGCCAAAGAAATTTAATTTTAATTTTGTTTAGGCATGGATCGACAGTCAAATTGCCATAGTACATCTAATTAATTTTTAAATTCAGTTTATGATTATATTTTTTACTATTTTTAAATATTATTTTATTATTTACATTATTTACATTAATTGATCTAATTAATATTTAATTCAGATAAATTTAGACGCATTTTTTTACTAACTTCCGAATAACCCTGTGATTCGAAAGTATAATATCATGGGTGAGTATCCACATATGACGTCATTAAAATATATAAACATTGCTATTGGCTAATATACAATATTGATGGCATGCATCATATGTGGATTCCCTTTCACGATGTGATACTTTCGAAACATTGAAACATATAATTCGGTTGAATAATGGCGGAAAATGTAAAAAAAGCCAAATAAAATTAAATATTCCCTCAAAAACAATGGTAACACCATATTTTAATTGTTGTATTTACCTGGTCTTTTTTTTTTTATTACCAAAAGGTTCAATTTCATATCATTTAACATATTTTAAAAATAACAGTTGTACAATTGACGTCTCAAAGTACATAATATTTATTAACATTAAAAGATCAACTTTTAGAGTTATTATTCTAATAGTATTTAATTGAAAATCGCTTAGCACATTTTAAATACAAAATACTGAGAATTAAACAAAACAAATCATTCAATTGAAAACTTTTCGCATATAATTAATTTAATGTAAAATATGTCGTTTCAAAATAAAATGTTTACATATGGTGAATACTTACGAATAATTCAAGATATTGATCACGTTAAAATATCTTCGATACTTCTATAAGTTTTTTTTTTTTTTTGTTTATTTAATTTCTGGCTTCAGCTGCTTTCAGCTAAATAGCCATTAACCAAAGGGGATTATTACTTTAATACAACAACAGTACACAGTACTGCTAGGTGGTCACCCATCCAAATACAGATTCTGACTGCTGTTGCTTAACTTTATTGATTGATCAAAGCCTGTCATTACGTTACGTCAGTCCGGAGTCTTCTATAAGAGTTAAATACGCGAATATAATTATAGTAACTTTCCCATGCGCAACTGATCTCATTGAAAAATTAAGGAACTGGTGTTTTTCTCAGTACACGATCAATTAATAGTGAAGAAAAAAAAATCGAAATCTTGCAAGAAAATAATCCTGGTTTTGGCAATAGAATTTCAACCGATATTTCGATCGATCATATAGTCTTAGCTGTTTTTTGGTACTATAGGTTGTATTGAACTTGGTATCTTACAGTTCCTGCGATTAATTGGATCGAAAAAGGGAAGTTTTGCTTTAGAATTATATTGAGTACGTAGTTAGAATACAATCTCTAAGGCTACAATTCCAGTCGGGTTCTTCGAAGTGCTGGTGTCATCTGGAGGAACTTTTTATATACCGTTTGATAAGAGATGGCGTTGTAAGCAATTGTGTCAAAATTCTGATTTATAACATACTGTTACCCACGGTGTCATCTAGCGGTTATTTATGGAAGTGAATAGTCTAAAAAATGACACAAAAATAATCGATTGTCATTACTTGTAACAAAAAATATGCGCGCTTTATGTGGTTTTACTTTGAGAATTCGCTTTAAGTTAACTTCAGACTAGTCTGAAGTTTTATTTTTTTAAATATTTATTTATTCTATCTTAGAAGATAGAATATAACCACAGTTTAAGAGTACAAAGGCCATTAGACATAGAATATTCACATGAATTTATCCATGAATACAAAAAACTCGATTTAGCAGAACACATGTGTTGTAGATTATATGATTCATATACAAATATGGTACAAACTAATAATAATATGTAGAAATCTAGTTGACTCATCAACGAAGGTCATTTGTTTATTTATTTTTTACTTCCCAATTCATTAATTATACAATAAAGAAAGCGTTTCATTTATTATTGTTTTATTTAAGTAATATATGAATTGGACTAATATGAATTTATAACTCAAAGGAGATGCAATTAAATGCATTTAATGCTAAAATACATCAAGTCTAAATATAGTTAAAATTAAAAAAAAAACATAATTGTGACTCAACTAGTTTACAAAATAGGTTGCAATCCGCTTGCGTATGGCTATTCGCCATACTTACGTAGAACGTGTCTAAGGTATAACGAATTGATAGGAGGTTATCAATTCCGAAGGACTTATAAAATAGCATATTATAGGTAAAGATTAAGCTAGGTACTAATAGATTTAAAATGAAACGCAAATTTATTGTTGTAAAATTGATGAAAATAAACTTAATCTTATTTAAATCGTGGTTCGTCCTTTAACTGACTCCAAAATTAGCTACCTGTAACATATCTCTAAAGATAAGACTAAATCTAGTAAGAGCATATGAAACTGTAATGAAAATAACTAAGCTAATTTATAATAATGATAACTACATTATGGTCGAAATACGTATTTATAAATATAAGGATTTCAATTTTATATCTACCAATCATAATATTTAATTAGGACTCTCAAATTCAAAAATCTTATCAAACTATTTACAATCCGTGACTGACCAAATAAAATCTAGAACAATTTTTGTTATTGTTAAATAGTAAATAATTATTGTTTTTAATAAAAGTTAATTACTACTAAAAAATAAATTGTGCTTACTACCGGTAATTAAAATATGAAATTGGAAACGCAAGCAAAAATATTAATTTTATGAAAGAAACATTTTCTCTATGGTCTCTATGGTAAACAATTATTCTACATAGAAATAAGCTTGAAATTTAAGTTTGATTAAGTTAAGAATAATACAAGTATGTAAAAATAAGCGTTAAATATTTTGATTTTTCCAAAAACATTTTTCTTTAGGATTTTTTTAATATCTACACTTTTATGAATTGTACAGAGGGGATTCGGGATAAAATAAATTTTGTTGGATAATTTTTTTTAACTTTTTTTATTTTCGGGCGTATTATGATAGTATATAGGAGGCGTAAAGATTAGGAGTATACACATAGATTGATAATATTCACATTTGAATTTTTTTTTTTTGCAAAAATAAAACTATTGTAATTAAACTATGTGTTGATGAACACATTTATTATAGGAAGTAGAATGGATTAAACGGAAATGTAACTTGTAAAAATCTCTGAACTAGATAGAATGTTAAAACATATCACGAATGAATAATAAAACTCATTGTTTACACACATTTCAATCAATATGTCATGTCGTCTCATGTATAGTGAAACATTCATAAAAAAAATTTCTGTCGAAATAATTATTTAGAAAATACTAGACATATTGCATATCGAATAAAAATAATTTATATTATAAACAGGCTAATTTTTTAAGGTACGTATGCCAAAAACTCTAAAAATGAGTTACATAGAGAAAATTGTTTCAAACAAAATTTTAATCATTTGAAAGGTTCGGTTTATATCAAATGCTACTTTTGGAATGATATTGGATTCTAGGTAAAATTAAGATCAACTTAATTTTTTTTTAATATAGAATCCTAAATTTTTAATTGCAGAATTGAATTTTATAAAGAAAAAAAATTAAATTTTCGCCTGACAGCAATTTTTGATATGGAAAAAATAAAAACATTTTTTATACAAAAATTATTGATTAAACGAAAAGTAGAGCTTTTGAAAAAATACCGTAAGAGGCAAAAATTGTTTAACAAAATGAAAAAAAAAAAATTCTAAAAAACTTTTTATTAATTAAAAATTTTTACTATGCATTAAAAAAAAATTTTTCAGTTCAAAATTTTTTATTTTCGATTCTATCGGCAATAAAAAATATACGGTTCCATTTAAAAAAATAAGTTGATACTTATTTCATCTACAACCCACCCTCCTTAAAGTAATCGGGCCTTTAAAATGATTTTAAGTTTTTGTTGGAAACCGTTTTCTCTTTTTAACTTAATATTCGAGTTTTTTGCATATGTCAAGTGAAAAGATTAGTTTGTGTCTAGCGAAGTTTTTCAATTTTCAAATAAAAAAATAACATATATGAAAATAATTTGATTAAGAGAGATATATTTGCAGCTTAAACGAAGTGTTTTGGAAAATAAATATACTCTCATTTTACTAATGAGTGTCAAGCTGGAATATCAAAACGTATTTCACAGATATACAAAAGTATAATATATTTGCAATCTAGATAAATCACTGCATTGTTTTTATATAAAAACGCTGTACTAGCAATGAAATAATGGGTTTATTGAATAAGAAGAAAAACGTAATGATTAACAATATAACGAGATTTTACTGTAAAATCAAATAATATATGATTTATAGAAACTATTTTCTGTTCATAGATAATATTTGTGTAGTCTAGCTATTATATATTTGCATAAAAAAACACACATTTCAAACAGTTTTATCAATAAACCAACATACTAATAATATTCATGTTATTTTTAGAATTATTATTCGAATCTACATTGAAATCAATAATATATTCTTTTATTGAAATTGTATAGAAATATTCTTGATTCGAAACAACCATTGCTGGAATGAACGATCTTCATATGGAAACGGAGGCTCTATCCAAAGAGTTTCTCTGGAAAATGTATGCCATGATTGTGCATGCAAATTAAAAAAAAAATATTGTTATACTTTTTTAGTTATGTAAAAGCCCGGTAATAAAAAATTACAATATGTATTGCATGAGAGATTGTCTGTCTGTATTATAGATGTGTCTTTTTTGGTTCTAATAGGGAAGAAGGAATTTAAAAAAAATTTGCTATTTTACCCATCAAAATGTGAAACAAGGCTCAATAATACCGAATAAAATTCGAAAATTAAATTAAAATTGATTCAAAAACGAATAATTTATAAGCTCTTAAAGATTGTTTTCCATATCTTTCTTGAAAAAAAAGTTTTATGGGTGGTTCTACGATAAGCAGTCATTTTCTATGCAAAAAAAGCAAAAAATTGTTGAATATTAATGTAATTTATAAAACATTTTTATTCACTAACAACTCATTAATACTAATATAATTTATCTTAAATTTTGAAGGAAACTGTATATAAGTGCCATGGACATCGATAGAACCTCTTATCGTAGAATGACCCTGACGTCATACGTGCTATGGAGATGAGCACGTATGACGTCATTTATGTAAATCTCTTATTTTGGCTATTTTTAAAATTTAAAAAAATTATTCAAATTTATGTTCGTGAAATAAAGTCACTGCAATTGAAGTAATAAAAAAATTTATGCATCTTCCCTACTCCACTTAAATTCTTATCATTTTTTTAGTGAGTTTCAAAATGTATTTCTTTTTAAATAATGGGACACAAAACGGGGAGACAAATCGATACAATTTAGGCATCATGTCCTTAAAATGTATCGATTTGTCTCCTCATTTTGTGTCCCATTATTTAAAAAGAAATACATTTTGAAACTCACTTCATATATCTGGAGAGACGGTTCAAAATAAAATTAGGAAATATATATATATATATATATATATATATTTATATATTTTCTAATTTTATTATGGGACATACGATTTACTATCAAAATTTATGACAACAGTGACTAATTATTATACCACAAAAGCCGCAAAATTATGATAAAATACATTGAATTAATTTTAAAAGCACTTTACACGATAAAACGAGAAATATGAGTTATAACTTTTTAAATATTTTATAATATTATTATGGGGGTTAAGAAAAAAAAAGTTTTAATACAAATTTGTTTGTTTTTGATAATATTAAAGAGATTTTTATTATAAAAATTAATAGTGTATTAAAATTGAATATTTGACAAAATTTTTGTTATTACTTCAATTAAAGCGTCTTATACTTCACGAACATGGATCTGAAATTAATTTTTAAAAAGCTTTAAAAATAAGCAAGATTGGGACATTTAAAAATCCTGATTAAACAAAGAAGGGAACACTTGCATATGACGTCACTTGCCAGTATCTACGTATAAATATATATTTTCAGGAAAGAGGTGGTAAATAATAGCTATGATCGTATAGAACTGATTTGTTTTTGAATCAATTTTAATTTTATTTTCGATTTTTGTTATGAAATTGAGCCTAATTTCATATTTTGTTGTGAAATATAGCAAATTTTGAATCAATTACTATAATTTCATAAAATTTCCGAAATGACTAAAATTCGATCATCTAATTATTAAAATTGAAGACCCTATTACTTTTAAAAAGTTTTAACGTAAAAATAATTTTTAAATGTTTACGTTATCTTTAAAATATCAACTTCTAATAAAAATATGTATAAATAAATCTAGCAATTGTTGTAAACCAATAATAAATAATACATTGAAAACAATTCAATCTCATAAAATAATTACTTTTTGTTATTAATTTTTCACTCAATTTGTCACATCAGTACCACTCGTTATCAAAGTTAATGAAGAGGAAAAATCATTTTCCTCATGTATAAAAACAGTTTTCATGTAAAATATTGTTTGCATTAACATTATTATAATATATAAAGGATTCTATTATACAATAAATTACATAGATTATATAGGAAGAGGAACTGGCTAGCTGGGCTGGTTACCAGTCAAACAGAGCATAAAATGTCCGGTCATATTAAAATCAAATGGTTGAAAATTACATAGAATGTTCTATTAAAATAGTTCATCCATCACAATTGAAGTAAAAAATTAAATTTATTTGGTTATGCCCATATAAAAGCAACGTGAAGGAACCATAATAAATTTTAATATTTTTCAAATATTAACAATAGACCAAGAGCACGATTTGAGTAAGGTTCATTCTGTGAACCTGTAAGTTTGTTCAGTGATGAATAGTATTATGGGAACTATAGAAACCTCGTTCTGCCAGGAATCAGCCCTGCACGTCATCAAAGAAAAGGGTGAGAAATGAGTTGGGCCAAAACGGTAAGAGTAAGGGAAAAATGTTTCAAAAAAAAGTTGTAGATAATAAAATTTTACAAAAAAAGGTTCTATGCTTTTTTTGCTATTATTAAAAATAATATTGCCAGAACGTTCTATAAGTTTTTACTAATACATTATATGTGAAAACTTAGAGACGTTGTGACGTATTTATTACGTTATTTTTAATAATAGCAAAAAAAAAAAAGGCCAAGAACATTTAAATTAGAGTTGTGTTTTAGCCGACTAGTCGTCTAAGTGATAAGTTGACCGGATTACGGAAAAAAATTCAAAAAAATTAAAGAAGACATTAGTCAAATTTAATTTGATTAGGTTATGTATGGTTATAAATATGATTGTTTTTGTTTTTATACTTGACATATACATAATATATCAGAGTATATTATTTTTAGTCTAAAATTTGTAACGGTAGAAAATATTCACCGCACAAGCTTAATTTTGGTATATGTGTGTTCATAGAATCACCTAATTAGTCAAATTCCATATGTCTGTCAGTCAGTCTGCCCATCACCAAGATAAGTCAAGAGCTAACCAGTTAAAATTTTGGTGACGTATTTTAGACATAAAGATTGAGTTTAAGTCCGTGAATGAGCGCAATCGGTCCATTGGTTCTAGTGGGTCCAGAACTCAACTTTTAAACCATAAAAGATAGAAGAAAATTTTAAAACAGACAACTTTTGTTCAGAACATTTTTTTCATAATGCTTAAGTTCGCCACAAGTTTAGCTAAAATTAAGCTATTAAGTACATTATTTTTTAAGCTTAAATGTAAGATACAAAAAAAAAAAAAAAAAGATTGTAAAATTTCTGGAAAAAAAATGTATTTTTATGGAAGAATAATTTTCAAGTTTCAACCTTTCGGAGTACATAGAAATTTTTCGCGATTCCGTCACGTTTCTCTTTAAAATATTTTATGTTCTTCCGTGAACTAAATCATAAAACAAAAATTTTGTCGAAATTAATTTAATTATGGGGTACAAATTTCTGATAATTTTCGTAATACGGGGTCAAAAAAGTTTGGGTATCACTAATATAACACTATTGGATTTAGTATTGTGCCATTCTAGTAAAATATATAATAATGTTGAATTGTAATTAAAATCGTTAAATCGTATACTCAGTATACAGTAATCGTTTAAAATCATCTAAAAATAAATATTAACGATCGTAAATAAAAATCATTGGAGAGTTTGTTCTCTTCAGTCTTCACACCATTTGTTGTTCCCTTCAAATGATAATAATGATACATTTTTAATCATGTACATTTAAATTTACAGAATGTTCAAACAGTTTTTTCGTTTGGATAATTATTCAACAAATCTATATCAATTTTCTCAGGTGTTTCCAAATAATATATCGGTAGTACAAATAAGTTTGATTGATTTTCAAAAGACGGCTTATGACTATTATGAAAGTTTCATAGTGAACCTGATTTCGGTGACGTACATAGATGAAATCTAACCAAAAGTTGGAAAATATTACATTGTGTTTACGCGTATATATTGCTTTAATAATACTTTAACGATTCAAGAGAAACAAGTAGACGCTGCCAAATTTAGTATTATATGAAATCAACTGAAATGTTCTTTATAAATAAATATGTGTGAAAAACTGATTGAGTATAATCTTTTTAGCTATGAGAAAAAAAATTAAATGAGTATATATAGCCTTGTGTTTAAAACAACGTATCTTTACAATCATAAGTAATGTAAATGTTTTATTTTGTTAGTAATAATATATTTACCTAAAGGCATGGAATCCATAATGGCTTAATCCTCATATTCACTAAATAAAATATTATCCGATATTTAAAAAAATCTTCGAAATTGCTACAAATTACTACATACATAATCAATAACAGTTTAAATCAAACGTGTGGGTCATTCAATATAAAGTCTTGACAACAGAATATAAAGTCTTGACAACATAAAAAAGGAACTGAAAGGTCATGTGATATGTTACTAATTTAGATTACTAATTCTTAATGAAAGGAAATTCATTTTTATCAATATTGGTCATAAAATAAGTTAATTTCACCGCAGTTAATGACACACCTACCAACAATATTCTGTTTACATAGCTTTGGGTGTTATACAAAATGCTTAATTATGGGAACAAGAAGGTCATGTTGTGTACCTGGAGGGATCAAAGAAGTGTTGTTTTAGTATTAGCTGTTACAATCTGCCATTGTGGATTATCGACACCTGCTATTCTTAATACGCTTGAGCAGTACATTACGAGAATACGTCTGAAATTCAAGCAAAAACAATGGAAATGGTAATTGATTGGTGAAATATTCGTTAAATGGGCCTTCCGCACACCTACACTAATTGCTTATCAAAAATTTATAAATGCCGATTTAATAGTTTTGGATTTACTTCAATAGCCGTGTTCTCCATACATTGCTTCTTGTGATTACGGCTTTTTCCAATGAATATAGCACAATCTTACAGATCATCAGTTCAAATCTGAAAATACGACATTTTTTTTCGAGGTCGAATTCGAAAAGCCGTAAGAAGTGGTGGATAGACAATGCTTTGGTTAATCTGTTTATTCATTTTATTATGAAATAGATTTTTTACCCCCAAAACCGACCTAAGTTTTACTCCGAATCTCAATACATTAAAATATTGATTTTGGGAACAAACTGAAATTTAGCTCTGATTTATAATCATGGCGTATTTTTGTGACACCCTGTAATAATGAACGCTGCTGGTTGGTATTAAAACTGACTATAGTTGTTGGTAGTGATGTTGCTGTAGCAACTGGAAGTGTAGTATGGTCTGACTACTACATGGTAATATGTGTGATGATTCTAGATATCTCGTTAAGAAGGAAGTTATGTTTACTTTATTTGAACTTCCTGCCATGTTTTATATAATACATTAAACACACATAACACATATATACTTACATACATCAAATTCATTTATTGTCGATATATGTACTGTATATATATAGATGTCTTTATACATAATAGATAGCTAACTTTATTTGTTATGTAGTATAAACTTATCTTCAAACTGACATTTACACTCTCCTCAATTTTAATGGTACTATCCAATTTTTTTTGATAATAAAGCTCACTGACTGGGATCAAATTTGAAGTCTGCCAAAAGTGTCCTAACAAATCTAAATACCCGCTACATTTTAATCAAATCTATCCTACACTTAAATACTTAGCATAAGTTTACTTTTTTATACTCGACATAAATAATATTTCAGAGTATATTAATTTTAGTCTAAAGTTTGTACGTAAAATATTTGAATTATCCACAATTTGGCTCTCAACTCCCAAATCAAATTTGACTAATAAACACAAATAGTTGTTAACAATACATTTAATACAGATAATTTTAAATACCATATCTGAAAAATTATATTATTTGCTAAATTAAACAACTATAGCCATCAATTGGTCATTACTGGAAATCGCATTAAATCAATTAAAATCAATAAATCATGTAATTCTAATTCATTATTGCTTTCATTTTATCATATTATATTATTAATAAAGATTACAGACGTCCATTATTTGCCGACATTCAACATTTATGGCCATCTCTTGGTCATTACTGGTAATTAAATACTAATATTGAGCAGCTATATGTAACTGGTCGTTAGTGTAATTACTAAAGTTTTTTTAAACTCACAAAAATTGCTCTTATGAGTTTCTATGGGCGTTTGTATTCTTTGTTTTTGCTTTATTTATATAGTAGCCAAAAAGAAGATAATCAGAGCGATTTAATTTTTGTGTAGACATCTATGGCCACATATCACACACATGTTTGGATGAATGGTTCGATGGAGAGACAGCCATCAGCATATTATTATTATTTATATTCATTGTATTTCATAGTATGCTAGTTCTCATATTCACTGAATAAAATCGAGTACTTCTATACTCCTCCGCATTGAGTCTATCTAACCATTGTTATAGTTTTGATAGTAGTCAGTCTGGGTCTTAATGATGGGTCGATGTTTTTTACTCCCATTACTTACTAAATTTTTTATTTAATAAGTATCAAATCTTCATATCTTTTATGCATCATATTTTTAAAAGAAATTGACACACACAAAATGGAAGCTATATAATAAAGACAATCTCTAATGTAATATACATTGTATTTCTAAAAGAAAAAAAAAACCCATCATTAATAAAAGTGGTGTTTATAGACAATCTTGTTCGCAATTTAATTTTAAATAATCAAATAGACGTTAATAACTCCCCTTTATTAAATTTGAAATTATAAATATTGTAAAAATATTAATCAACTCCATCCACAGATTCTTCATTCACAATAACCTTACCTGCTTTCCCTATATATTTCTAAAATAAAAGAATAATTATTCAGTCATTACTTGATAATGACATTACAAGTCGAAAGTATACACATAATTTTTATTAAATTATAAATTGAAAATTAGACAAAATAAAAAGTTTTCATTATTTTATAGTTATTTTTATAACTAACAAACATTTTTTGTGTTAAAATTTTTCATCTATCATTTATGGTTCAAAAATAAAGTCATGGATCCATGAAACTCATTGGACCGATTTTGATAATTCACGGGCGTTTTCTGTACGTGAACTTCTACTGCTTATAAGATCCATGAAATCGAAAAATGCATACACAAATAAAAAAATTAGGTGAACAAAAATAATAGTTAAACATCATCAAAACTTAACAATTTTTATGATTCAGCGTTAAATACATACGATAGTGTGATTGAAGCTTTAGAACTGTTTCTTCAAAATATCCATTTTTACTATACGTAATATCAATTGAACTAATTTATAAGCGTAAAAGAAACTCATTTAATACCCACTCTTTTATGGAATGAGCTATAATAAGTACTACTACTTACGTTGGTTTGCCTTCATGGTCAACATTATTGTCATTTTATTATATTATATTTAAATTTAAGTGACCCATATAAACATAACACTGACTCATCATTATGACACAGAAGATAAAAGTGTCTCTCTTATTTTGTTCTGTAATCTTCGAATATGAATAACTTTCAAAAACATAAAATTTCCCATTATAAAAAGTTTTTTTAATCGACTTTAAAAAAGTAAGAGGTTATCAATTCGTCTGTTTATATATTTTTATTTATTTGTTTGCATATAACTTCTTTGTTAATGAGCCGATTTTTTAAATTATTTTTGCATTGGGTAGAGAGGGGAGGAAAAAAAATTTTATTTCATCAAATTTCGCTGATTGAGAAAAGAAATTCGTCACAAAGAAATTATTTATAGAAGATTTGATTTTAAAGTTTTACTTTTTAAATCATTTTTTGAAGTCGATTCTTATTTTTGAAAATGATTAATTATTATGCAAATATTGTCTTAAAAAAGTTGATAAATTTTGTTGTTGCGTTCTTTCTTGGAAAGATTTAACATTCCTGAATTTTACGTAAGTTATTTTATATTAGAAATGAATTTTTTTTAAACAAAAATATTAATAATTAATTCTACGAAATCGTAGATTATTTTTATCAATTTCCGTTCAATAATCAATTTTTATAATAAGTGTCAAATAAAGACCATCTAACATAGTATCTGTATTTCTCTTTATAATCAAACCTGGCACATAGTGACTACAATGTAAAAAATAAAAATTCCCTCTTTTTTATCGATTTTTGGTAGTGTAAAATTTGCATATTTAAAAGAAGAACAGAAAAAGATCCATACTTTGGAACATGAATTCTATAAATAATAAATTTTTTTCATTTTAACTATTACAAGATATACGTGCAGTTATGTAATATGAATTTCAAAATAAAATTGTTAAGTATTATTTTGGTCAAATTAGCTGATAAATTTTTATATGAGAATCAGTCAACATTATGCAAATTACTTGTAAATTTAAATTTATGCAAATTACTTGTAATCAATAAAAAATGCTTTATGAATAATTTTGGTTTTTTTATCATGAAACGTTAATTTTCCCAAAGCTTTTGATAATAATTTAATAGCTTAAATTTGAATCTTAAAACAACTGTGGCATTTTCCAAACAGACCTAATACTATTAATCATTCAAATCACACAAAAAAGGTGATGAGTGTGTTGTCCTCTCAACAAATTTCTAAGTCATCCAATTTGAGTCTTTAATAGCTCAAATGGTAGGTATCACTTGTGTGTTGTCCTCTCAAATGGTAGGAGTCACTGACTGTTCCAAATTATATTACATCATTTCTAAAGGGTGTTTCTTTCCAAATCTTGTGATAGTTTTAATACAGTTATCTCCAGTACTAATGATGTGTTCGTTTTAGTCTAAGAATACTCAGTAACTCAAGACGCTTCATTCGAGCTGTTAAACTCTAAAGTTGGTTGAGAGATCACAAATTTAGATATAAAAATAGTTTAATTTAAAAAAATTATTCTGATAAAAGCCCTTTAAATAATGTGTATTCTTATTCTCTGATAAACAAATTAATAAATTCAACATCTTAGTCATTCGGATAGTTTAAAAAAATTTATCAGGATGATGCATTTATTAAAAAGTATAAATATAAATAAATACAAAAAAATTGTACGTACATTCTAAATTTAGAATACTGTTTTTGTCTTTAACGAGAACGAAACGAGTGAACGGAAGAAGTTAATAATATTAAGTTTAAAAAAATGTTTATTTTATTTTTTAAACTAATTTATATCAAGTCTTCAAGTTTTCAAGGGCAACTACAACTACAAAATGTTCCTGTTTTATATAATGAATATAATAGTGGTTAGTATACATTGTATATATACTTAAGACACTACCACTTAACTAACTGAAACTGAAGATCATATTCATTGTATACACTTCATCTGTTACCTAGTTCAGGAGGTTATTGTGTCAATTTTTAGTATTTAATAATTTCAAACATTTTTCGGTAATATAAATTCAGAATAGTAAAAAAATTAAACTAGAGCAGCTACAGGCTTTTTTTGTTCTTTGGACTCATGCATAGCAATGAATCCTTAAACCTCATACATACTTTGACGCGTAACAGCGACCTTTGTTTGCACGTTGAAGTGTAACACCGTCGTATAACAAAAATTATACGCGACGATGTTACATCGCGTTTCACAAATGGCCGGTAAATTTGAATCGCATCAAAATATGTTACTAGGTGGGGTTACGAATAGTATGGACTCAGTAACGTAACATTTGTAAAGACAAAACGTAAAAATATTTCATCTTTATGTTAATTGTAATTAAATTATTTGATATAGAGTGGAACGAACAAAATACATTACAATTTATTGAAATTTATCAACAACAAAAAAATCTTTAAAGTGAAAGTACTTGGTTTGGTAAACAGATGGAATGCTATGCAACGCATAGTAACTTCATAACAACGCAACAACTACAAGCTTTTGGACTCATCACACGTAACACGTTACAGTACGCTGCTTTACGAAACTAAGACAGATAGTGGGGAAGGAACAAAAGATTTAGATTGAGTTTCATTGATTTTTATATAACAGAATGCATACAATCAAAGTTCATAAGTTTTTTGGAACAATTCTCTATAGAAGCATTTTTCAAACTCTAATCTTGGAATGAGTTTATGTTTTTTTTGTGTGTGTGTGTGTGCTTTACTCATCACTTTTTTTAATATTTATTAAAATTAATTATTTTGACTAAGCTATTGCCCGGAGTTTTAAAGTCTTTTGTATAGAGCCCTCTTTTTCACCAATCAACCCATCGAAAAAAATTAATTTTTGCTGCAAAGTCGTTAATCTCCACCAACAAGATAAACTTGAACTTGGTTATATAGCTAAATTATTTGTACAGGCCGATAAAACAGTACAAAATTGGACCTCTAAAAATATAGGTGTTACATTTTATCAGCCCCTATGGCAAAACCAAAAGGAAATATTATGGATTTTAACAATCTATGCATGTTTTTCACATAGACATCGTATTAAACTAAAATATATGTCAGTTGCCTATTTATTAAGCGCTAAATATTGAATAGTTTGTAGATGAGAATGACACACAATAATATTTTCATGTTTCATACATTTCGGAGCCCGATTTTTTTGTAGCCGGGTTTTGTGTAACCATGGGAACAAAATTCAAATGTAATTATAAAATATCTGTAAATTTTTCTGTTTAAGAAGTAAAACATCATAGCCATGTCGGACACATTTGGTAAACGAATCCTTCTAGAACTCAATAATATGTTAAAATTTCAAATAAACAGAATACTATTGGATATATAGAGATCCGATCAATAGTATTCTGTTTATTTGAAATTTTAACATATTGTTGAGTTCTATGGGAACGCTATAAAATATATTTAGTAGAATTGACGTATCTAATTCGTATTATTCAATTTTTGGTTAACATCAAACTATATCTTGATAAACTTAAAAATAAATATTTACTGTTTACAAAAATGAAATTTAATATTCGTGGTAGTTTATTGACTTATATGTATGTGCATGAATTATTGATTGATTTCATGATTAACCAAATACAAATTGAATTACCATAAATCAACATTTTTATTTAAATACAACTAAAACGGATGTTGATTGATTGGAAGTAATATTTCTTTTGAAATGTATTTTAAAGAGTTTTAATGTATTTATTATTGAATCAATATGTTGTTTATAATAAAAGTTCATTTATAGTTTGCTTACAAAATACGGAAATTCCACTCATTTTTAATAAATATTTATCCTTAACTACGTTGTAAAGTTTTTAAGAAAAAAATTTAAGAAAAAGTTTTTAGTTTTATAAAAGTATGAAAACTTTGAAAGAATGATTGAAAATAACGATTAAATAATAAAAAATCATGGAGAAAAACTGTTTATTCTAAAACCACCAGGCAACTTTTCAGAAAGTTTCCAAATGTCGAAAAAAATTTCATTATTTGATAAAAGAATCAAAAAGTAATAATGATAGAATTATTCTCCTAGCTTTGAATATGCTTAATTTATAAAAAGTTTTCTGAACATAATAGAAATAAATTAGAGGATAGAACAGGTGAAGGATTTATTGGCAATATTTGAGATATGTTGTCATCACCACCTGATCATTATTGACATATATTTTCTAATTGATTATATGGGCAAGAGAAACAAATGAGAAACCTTTTGGAAAAAATTTTCTTTTAATTAATTACCTCTTAAAAACGAAATTTAACCTTTAGACAGCGTTAATTTAACCTTTTTAAAATCAATTTAAAAGAATGTTTTTTATCTCGAGAATCTTCAAAAAAATTGTTACCATTTTGTTTCGTTTTGTTGTAAGTAATAACGGGTTTTATATGAAATCAAATTTTCTATACAAGCAAATCAATTAAGTATTTCAAGATAAGAAAATCATTATATTGGTGGTTGTAGAATTTGTTTTTTTTTTTTTTTCTGTTTACAAAAAATAAATTGAGATAACAAAAGTTTTGAAATACCATTGTTATTATGGTTCATAAAAAAAATGTGTGTTTAGTAAAGAACAAATTCTTAATATAACTAAAGAAGAAAATAAAACTCAAATTACCCAATTAATGATAGGTTTTCAATTGAATTTTCGTATATTTTTGATATTTGAATACGAAAATAATTGAATTACAAATAGAAAAGGGATTTTGTTTCTTTACTTATCAACAAATATGTATATTAATCATTTCTAAGATGCAATAAAAAAATTTTGTGCGCCGGTGAAAAACGACAGAGCAGTTTACATAATTTTCCTAAAACAAATATGTTTTATATTTTTTATAGCTTAGTCACATACGGCGTAACGAACAATGTACATCAAAGCTTTTATCTCGGACGAAGAATTTATTAAATTCGTTTTAAGTATGGTAGTATACAACTGATATTTAAAAGAAGTATAACTAATATAATCTTCCGTTATTGAACTAATTTCAAACAACTCCAAGAATGGGTTTATTATCTTATTTGTAAAAGCTTTTAATATGCTTTTAACCAAACTTTCACCAAAGTTAGTAAATTTATCGAAGTGGTAAGTAACTTTCATTTATCCTAAAATATAGATAACATCGAGTGTCTTAGATCACTTTTACTTCTCTAAAATCAAAAATTTTTCGAATTAGAAACTTAAAATTGCATATCAGTTAGAACTCGAATCGATTAGTCATATTTTCAGTTTATTTAAATTCCTAGACCCTTAATTCATACACCTGTCAATATCCAAGTACAGAGTGCTATTATATCTCAAGAATGAATTTCCTTGACTTTTCCGAGTTATCCAAGTCTCAAGTTGTTTTTTTCCAAACGTATTTCTTTTATTCAATATTAACAACTATTATTATTCGTTTCAATTTTATAATATCTAGCATGCTTAATAATAACCAACAAGTCACTTCTCTGAATTTTTGTAGAGAAAAAGTTGTTACCAGTTTTAACAACTAATTGCATTCGACTAAATATTTCATTTTTTATCTATTTTATTATAGCTGAAAAATAAAAATGGATACAGAGTTGACATTTTGGTCGCATTTTTTAGGACAGAACAGTGATTTGTTCATGAGTGAACATCATTATCGGATATATTACGAGATCAAAAACTAATTAATAATTATTACGAATATTTAAAATATTAAATTAAAGATTCAAAATTCCCTCACTATTTGCATAATTTTTCATTTTCCCAGACTATTTCATGACTTTTTCAACAAATTCAAAATTCCTTGACTTTTCCAGACTTTCTCTAACCATTAAGCACCCTAAATTAGACATGAGGCAAACTAAATTAGAAAGCCTTTTTCTAAATTTGAAAATTCATCAAATTTTTAAGAAAATTGAATTTAAGCCTGAGCTACTTTATTATATACACCTTTGCATGATATTCGCCCGTTTATATAAGTTTTCATACGACTGACCTTATTGTACCATACAATAATAAATCTTTCATTATTTAAATATTATTACAATTTTCATATACAATATATGTAAATTTAGCAGTACGGTATTATTTTTGAAGTAGGGTTAAATATTCCTTAGTAAAATCAATTAAATGCTTCCAGGAACGCATTTAGCAGAGTTTTCGCTAGATTATCAATATTGAGATCTGAAAGAGAAACACAAAATTCAAAAGCCAAAGTATATAAGGACAATTGTACGTTTTATTACCTCACTATATTTAATACTGAATAAATATTTTTAATTTAAAATTTGTACGAAAAAAAAATGTAGTTATGAAAACTAAATGCGTTCCTGGTAATGAAAATACAAAAGACTTACCTGTTGAACCCAATTATTAGCATTAGTATTCATTTTTTAGAAATTGAAATAAAGTTGCGAAATTTTTTGAATTTTTAATTGAATAAAATAAATTTAAAAGTACCCTAAATAAGTTTTACATGCAATTTTTCAGAATTTCAGCAGGATTCATGCATACGACCAATTAGAAAAATTATCTATTTCAAAAAGACAGCAGCCTGTGAACATGCAAATTATTTAAATAAAATTATTTAGCAAATATATAAAAATAAAAACAAAAATAGCTTTAAGCACAGATTTGTTATTAACAAGCAAAGTAAGCAAAACAGATCCTTTTTACATAACTCTCTGAGGTCAATATAAGCCAGAAAAGTAACTATACCGATTAGCAAATTTATATTATGGTAAAATGAACTTAGCAGGTTAATGAATCAGGCTACGATATTAATTACTCAATTCGAAACGAGTGTTATTTAAACAACATATAAACTATGAAAAAACATCTGAACTCAATTTAAATAGTTTATGACCAAAAATCAATTTTGATTTATACTCAATTATCGATGTGGTATTTATTAGAGTATTCTAGAAATTAGTGATAACAACAAAGCATTTAATAGTAAACAATTATAATTCCAGTTAAATGTACAACCAAAGTTTCTTAGATCAAAAGGTAAACAATTTCAAAAGCAGAATTCATCTATTTTCGGGAAGAAATAACTAAAAAAACAAACTATCTAAAAGTAGTAAAATTTTGCATGCATCTTAATATAAAAACACAGGTCGTAACAAAGCAGTTTTCTTTGGTAAAAAAAAAAAACAATTCTTGAGAAAACTAACAAAATGTTAATTTTTTTGTCGTAATGTCTCAACTTCCACTTTTATGATAAAATGGAACATTCCAAATTACATTTGGATAATTATTTGCTTTCGAAAATACTGTCTTTTTAATAGATGCCTATCTCATTTCCTTGTTCACCTAAGATTTATCATTTATTCAAATATTAATACTAAAAATAATCAACTTTTGTCGATACGCCGTATAAATCGTAATACCAATGTGTACACTTCTTTATTATTCACATGTTTATCATAAAACTATATTACCGACACAAACATAATGATTATTATAATAATTATTCCGGAAGTATTTAATTAAAATTCAAAGAAAAAGTAGACACAATATTCATAATATAAGAATAATTTTTCTTCATTAAGTTCTCGTATGATAAAACAAGTTTTACTTTTTTTGAATGTGATGATATATGATTTAAAAGTGTGTATATTTAAATTATATCATATAATTGTTGAATGATAATAAATTCTTATTCCTATTGAATTTGATAATTTGTTGTCTGTAATTTAAAATCAATTGATATATTTTCTTAACTAAATCTTCAAAAAAGATAATTGTTTCAATAAGGTTTAAATAATTTTATCTTTATTATAAAGATTACAAAATGCAATAAAGTAAATTTTTACATTGATCAAGTAACAAGTAGTTTAGAACTGAACACTTCACACTTGATCAAACATTGTTCACATTTATGATTTGATAATTTAGTCCAGTAATTTAGTAAAACTATGTAAACAGTCACAGTCTTGTAATATAATTTCATATAAAAAAACTATTGATATTATATGGCTGTGACTGAAACTATAATGAAATGTCAAACATATTCCTTCATTTGTTTATTATTATATGTTTATGATTGAAGAGTGGTGAAGGTACTACTTCCACACAAAAAATATAATTTAACTAAACTACTTGATTAAACAATTTTATTAAACACTTGACAACAATGTTTCTGATCACATACGTCCAAGTAACTAAACTACTTGCTACTTGACTAAATTGCTTGATAAATGTGAACGAAGCTTTTGGAAAAACCTCTCAGAAAGGTTGCATACTTCAAAAAATAAATATTTTATCTCACATGCTCAACTTTATACAATAATAAATGAACTTTTGTATGTGCTATTTATGGTACCTAATCTGAAACCATATAATAAAATTTTCGTTAATATATTTTCAAAATATACAGATGCTCTTGCATGTTTTCAAAAATATTTTTCGCTAATAATTTTAAAGTAATTCAATGAATTAGAAAATTTTTTTACTGGAATCGAAATCTTTTTTTGAATCAACAATGAAATATGCATTATAGTTTATATCCTTGGAATATATCAATAAAACAATAATATTTTCTTTTCTAGAAGAATATGATTTTTTTTATATAAAGAATGTCCCATTGAATATGTCAAGTTTGATTTAAAATAAAATTCAAGAATTATATTCTAAGAGTAACTTTTAGGCAATGGTGTGTAAGTATCATTCTCTAATTTAATTTGTTTTATAGAAACGACCACATACTTCCAGGATGCATATAGTTGAAACACAAAAATAGGCTTTATATCAATATTTTGCACATTAAGACTTAATGCGGTTTGGTGCGAATCGTTGGATTCATGAGAATATCAAGAGACTTTGTGAATTAATCTGATTATGAAGAAATCCCAAATTGCATTTGCGCATAAGAAAAATGCATTTCAGAAGTGCATTTTGAAGTAGAAAATTATTAAAAATGTCTCTGAAACTCTGTAAATAATGAATCCAATTTTGTTACTCGCAGGCTTTTGGGGTCGCTGAACACGAATACGAAGTTGGCGAAATCGTCAGGAGTATTTGGTGCCCGTTGCGGATATTTTAACAAGTTCCTCTGAAATATTAGATTTTAACACAGTTTAAGAAAAATTAAAGTGTCATCCAATCAGTATGGCAGGCAATACTTTACTTAAATATTTTAATAACAATATTTAACTCTTAAAATGTTATTCCATAAAAAATGACTATTTCATTTCCTATGGAGGGACACCCTGCATAAGAATTGTATAAAAAAAAAGAAAACCAATAAATCATATGTTTCAATAATAATAAGAAAACAAAACCACGTTCCATTTCACTGACATGTTTCATTACCATGTAAGTAATAAAGTTATGTGGAATAGTTATGGTTTTATTTTTTATATACTATAAAAAATCTACCAACTGTATTATTTATAATTTAAAATCCATACACATGAATAATGTATTAAAATATAATTTATATTAGAATAATTTTATTTTATATATCCATAGACTTGTAATTATTATTATTTAAAATCAGGGGTGTGTCGGATCGTTAAAAATGGGAAATCTCGGATACGGAAAATCAATGTCCAGATCCACGGATACGTATATGAATACTTTTCAACGCAATCATTCGGTAGAATGTTTTGAATTTTATTAAAATGTGATTATATATTGAATAAAATGTGTGATTTGTGATATCACTTAGCAGTATTATTTGAATAATAATAAATTTAAATAATAAATTTGACTTTAGATATTGTAATTACTAATTAGCATCTTAAGATAAAGTAGTCAGCTATACGAATTACCAATTAGCTCACTACAATAAGGGTTCAAATATTAATTTTTTGCCAAATATGTAATTTTTAAGAAATAAAACTATCATTTTTATGGGATTTAACAGTATTTTATTGCTACCTTTACTTAAAAATTCATATACGTAATGAAATTTAATAATGCAAAAGATTCGTTTAAGATCCGCTGAAAAAGAAACGGATGCAAATATTTTTCTTCTTTCGAAAATTCGCGAATACGGATATTCGGCAAATGTATGCTTGAAATACAGGTAAATATCCGTAAAAATAAATTTTACAAAGTTTTAATTTGAAATTATAAATAACAAACTTCTCGAATCATTTACGAAATTCACAATATATGTTACTTTTGCATCTAATAGGGTAAATGCATGATTTGGGAAACCAATCATTTTGTATGTAATGATTAGTTTTAAAGCAAGTAGATTTGAAAAATCATATCGAAAAATGATTAACTTATTTACTTTTCTTTCACTAGAAGTATTTTTCTATTTCGTTGGGTTATGCATGAATAAATAATCTTCTCCACAGGTATCGAAATATACCAAAAACTATTTGTGCTTGAAAAATGAAATTGCTTGCCGAACGAATTTTTGCATTTTCTAATTCTTAATTTTCGTATACTACCTTAAATCGTTTAACATCATACATGCAATTATTTGGCAGACGAAAAAGTTATTAACAACATGCAGTCAAAATATGCATGAAATAATTTCTGTATGCTTGTGAAAAACGTTTACTTTTTATTGTGCAACATTCTCATGGCAAACTTTTAAATTAGGCGTGGCTATAGGAAATAAACTTAATCGCAGTATTGATTACTGAAAATAATATTAACATAACTGCTTGTTTTAGCATCGATTTAATTAAAGTCACCAGTAATTGATCAGTAAAACCAGTGTTAATATCAACTTGATATTAAATATATCAATGTAATT
The DNA here is from genome assembly GCA_020423425.1 of Chrysopa pallens. Taxonomy (NCBI): domain Eukaryota; kingdom Metazoa; phylum Arthropoda; class Insecta; order Neuroptera; family Chrysopidae; genus Chrysopa; species Chrysopa pallens. Next base: position 28,089,775 of record CM035593.1, on the reverse strand, counting down.
CATCTAAAAAGATTGGAATTAAAATAAGTGAAAATGTTATTCAATTTTTCGAACCTGAAATTCTCAAATATTAAGACCAATATCAAAGTAGTAAGTAGGTACAGAACATCGTATGGCAGGGATTCAACTCACACTTAACGCGTTTTATTTTTACGTACATTCAATAAAACGTTTTTAACATGAATAACACAAACATATCTCATTTCATACATAAATTTAAATGAAATTTATCCCTGACCTTACAATTAAATTAATGCTAAAATTTCTGACACCTTCTCCTTGGAATATTAATCATATTTTTAAGACCTAATTTTTTATAAACTTTGAAATTTATTATACAGTGTTTATTTATTTGAGAAAATTTTTAGTTTTAGTTTTAATTTTAATTATTATTTTAAATTAATATTTTTTCTTTATTGCACTTTATCTTTTTTTACCCATAAAAATAACTAAAAACAAATAAATTTATTTTTTCGATCCGATTTAGACCCTTATCTATTTTATTTCAATTAGTAATATTTCAATAATAAACCAAATAAAACATGAATAAAATATAACTGGGAAAACAAAACAAACCCTTCTAACTGATCCAAGAAAATGTTGTATTGTTTTTCTTAAGAAAATTTGCAGATATGTCGTCATTACCATCTGTTGCTTCTGTACACGCACTTTCTGCTTGATAAATGAACAAATAATTTCCCTTTTCTAAACTTTACAAATTGTAAATAAATATTCTTTAACACGAAAATGGATTTTACAAAATTATTTAAGCGAAAAAAAGGAAAAAAAATATTGACATTTTGGCAAAATTAATTATGAAAAATTTTTTGATTTCAAAATTTTGAAGACTACAAATATGAGTATGGATTAAAAACTTGGAAACTTCCCATTTATTATTACATGGACAAATTTTGACACTTATATCAAACTTTTAAAAAATTCGTTAATCATATCCACATATTATTTTTTAGTTTTATCTCCAGAAAATTTTTTTTTTCCGATTTTTCAGTATATTGCGTCGTTCTTATAATAATATAAAATTTAGAAGTATTTACAACAAAAGTTGAACTTTCTGATTAAAGAGCTTGAGGCAAAATATTTGATGTTATTACTTTTATTAAGCCGGAGCATTTTTTGAAACTTTTCCGTATATTCAAATTCATATTTTCAAAGAATTTCGATTAATTAGAGACCTACGTATTTAATGTAGTAAATAGCAAAGATATAAAATAACTTTCAATGAGCTTCAGCTTCTCTTATTTTAAATAAACAATGAATTTAATGTACATGAAACTTTAATTACTTATCTTGGACTAATTAAATTCGAATGTTTAATGCTTGTGCTAGACGGACGGCAAACGTCGTATTATGACAATGACATAGACAAACTTATGAAGACACTGCAGACATAAAGTAGATAACATACTGAGATATCCGTTTTATATTTTAGTAGTGAAGATAGGATTGGTCTTTGTAAATAATAATTATATGGAATGAATTTTATTATAAACAACTCACTCACTAATCAGGTCATGTTCGTAAATTATGTGTATCCATTGTAAATTAAAGTGTATTAAAATAAATTGTGATATGAATAAGATGTTTAGAAATCAGACTAATTACATTCTGATACAAATTGTTTAGTTATTCTGTGATATTTTCCCCAAGTCCCCTTTTTTCTTATTTCCGCTAGTCCTGTGATTTTATTTGACATTGAGTGCAAAAAAAAACCCCACTACCCAACTTGCATAGAAAATAAATTGTTATTTTCGGACATTTTTTAGGAAAAAGTTGTAATAAAAAAAAAAAACCATTTCCGACTTCCCCTTTTTATGTCATTTTATTTCACATCAAGCAAAAACCGTATCATTCGAGTAAGTATTGAAAAAAGTTGGTATTTTAGAAAATTTTTCCCAAAGGAAATAATGAAATTTTCCTCATAAACAATTTCCCGTAAGTGGTAAACGTGTCGACCAAATTTCATCAAAATCAAATAACGGGCGCTAAAATTGCATAAGAACAAACATATATGGACAAATAAATAGATATGTTGATATTCATCACCACTAAATTCAGCCTCACTATGCAAATTGAGGAAAAAAGGGTAGTTTTCAAACTAGGGTAGCAAATAGTAACAGTGATTAAAAAGTCGCTGTTCTGTTTTTTAAGTCGCGCATGACGAGTTAAAAAGCACAGGTTATAACTTTCCGCAAAAGTACACAATTTATTTGAAATTTTTCATGTTATACAGTTCTCTAAAATACCATATTGGATTCTTTTAGAGAACTGTTTATCCTAAAAAATAAATTGTGTGCTTTCGTCGAGAGTTATAACGGGAAGAAATTTGACCACTGGTATGATAAGCACGCATACAAACACATATTTTTTTTTAAATGAAACATTTGAAAAATCCGAAATAAGATAAACGTTTTCGTTCCATTAAAAAGTTATAAAAACGTTCATAGATATAATTTAAATTTTCATACTAATTAATTACATTATAAAATATTGTTTTCCTGTAACCTATTTTTACACTTGCATTATTATTAATGTATAAATTATTGAATGCAATTAATCATCACAGACCACGGCATATAAATAAATATATACATTCAATTCACTGTGATAATTACGTTGTCACATAACAAAATAAATTCACTTCATATGCAAATTTTGACATCAATATACAGACAAAACAAGGGTAATAGTTTCTATCGAAAAATCAATACTGACCTTTCAACAGACTTTTGAGTCTAAAGGAGAATAAAATGAATTAATGTAAATCACTCTATCTATGGTATCTTTAGTTAAATAAAGGATTAACATATTAAAACGTAACTATAAAAAGTAAAAAAATTATGTTTAACACACAAATCTGTTGATGTTGTTGATTGTTAAATATTATGGTATGGAACTTTACGTGCACGAGCCGTACGGGCACTAAGCCGATTTCATTTGTTTTTTTGAGCATTAAAATGAATATAAACTAATTAGCTTTTTATATTCCAAAAAAAAAAAACTAATTAAATAGTAATACAAAAAATTCATCAAAATTAATATTCTATGACACTTGTTCATCCATCTAAAATTAGAAGAAACAAAAACCATTAGGTTATTTCACCTATTATAATCATCTAACGTTAAAATCTTTATTAAATTTTTCACATCATAAACCATAATTTTTTGAATATTTTAAACTAAAAAAAAACTGTTATATGAATTTCCGTTACTATAGTTCAATATATAAAAAATATAAACAAAAATAATAGAGAGAAGAACAAATAAATAAATAAAAATACACGAATGTAAAATATATATGATTGTAGAGTGTATAATTATTTATTTTATCCGGTATAAAATATATTAAATGTGCGGATATAAAATATAACAAAAGTCTGTCTCTCTCTGTACTCAATGGTACTGTAGTTACTGTACTATGTGTGTTATCAATTACAATTATCATATAGAGAGTACTTGGAGTACAATGGAATTACACAATATTTTTACTCCTATGAAGTATTCACTAATATGATTTATGTGCTTGACACAAATCGTCACCATATAACTTTGATTTATGTGTTTAGTATATTGCTTTTACGGGCTAGTAATACAGAAGATTAAGCCCCAAACCATAGATGAGTTCCACTCAAAATATAAAGAAAACTAAAATCGGATTTTTACGACGATATTCTTAGCAGACACTATTCTGGCAAAATTAATAGTTATCAAATTTTTAGCTTTGCTATATTTTCGACATACTACTCCGCGAAACAAATAGTCGAACATACTGAGGATGGTACATTATTTTATATTGAAAGTTTTTCATTATGTATTAACAAATTTATTCATTTTCATTTTTTTAAACATTACTTATGCAATTGCTCTAATAATTATTACAAGTTTTTTTCTTTTTTTGTATACAACCTCGAAAAATTTTTCAATTGGATGAAATTTAATCACTTAAAATTGTTTTTGCACCCTCTCTGCCCTTTCGGCTGGAATTTTTTCGTCAAATTAATATTGGATCACTTTGAAGCTTCAATACAAAAAATATTTTTAAATCGGGCCCTAAACAAAGAGGTTATATACGAACAAATAAATGAAAAAATTGAAACAGGCGATTCAATAACCTTTCCCTTTTTTGAAGTTAGTTAAATACATGTACTGAACTCCTCGTCTTTAACTATCTATTGTTTTAAATTTTCAAACACACAAATAATTATGGAAGTGGCATGATTTATTGTGCACATTCTTTATATCGTATGGTACGTATATTATTTACAGGTAGCAAAGTAAATATTTTATTTTTTCATTGTATACCCAAGTATTTTGTAATATCAAAATTATCTTTTTTTACAAAAGTTTTTAATTTCATAAAGTTTATTTTAACATGCATACATGTTTCAAAAAGGTAAAAGAACGTTAAATGAGTAAAATTTTTAATTATATAAACAAACACTACTTCCTAAGGAAGCAATTTGATATAAAAATGCATCAAGTAGACAAGCTAGTTTAGAGTAAACACTCGAAGTAAGTTCAAAATATTTTTTGTTCTTTCAAATTAATTAACAATAGAATCCTGAAGAGTAATTAACAATATCACTGAATACTGTAGAATTATAAGTTTTGGTTGTAAAACTATATATTTATATAAATAATATCTATATTATATAAAATGATTTCAAACAAAAAAATAAACTAAAAAGTAAAAAATAATATTAAATTAAAAATTCCTATAAATCAATTTTTTTGTGATCAATAATTACCTATCGAAGTGGGGAACAACGATTCAATTTTTTAGCTAAGGGCATGATTGGCGCTTACTTAAGGTAATTGGCAAGGGCATTATTTAAATAGAGGTTTTTCATTTACTTTTTAGTTACTGCTTGTTGAAGTCGATTTAATTGTTTATGAAAAATTTTAGTTTTTTTACTTTTGAGTACTGTTAATTTTTGCTCACATCTTCCTAAAGTGTGAAATTTTTTCTTCAAAGTGGTTCCATATTAATTTGAAAAAAAAATCCATTATACAAATATATTCCAATTTAAACATAGACGAATTTACAGTCTCTTCAGTTTTATATTCGACATACATATGTCACAGTATAGTAAAGTTTGTAACGTTACGAAATATTGACCGCATAATTAAGCGTGCTGAATTTTTGGTGACATGTTCTAAACATAAAAAGTGAGTTTTAAGTTCGTGAATGAACAAAATCGGTGCATTGAGTCCAATGGATCCTTGATCCAACTTTTAAATTATAAAAGATAGAAAAAAAGTTCAAAAACGAAAAATTTTTATGAAATAGTTTTTCGTAAAATATTTAAGTTCTTCATAATTTTAGCTCAAATTTGGCAAATAAACACATATAGGTATAATAGCAATACAGGTTATTAGTATACATGTATAAGTGTATACACTAGATTAAGAGTATTTTGTGAATGCTAATTAAAAATAGTCCAAACAATGAAACTCAATCATATGTCGAGTATCTAGACAATTAACTCTATAAGTTGTTATAAAAAATTCCCTTGGAGAATTTTCAGCACCTTTATGAATACTAATGTTTGCTATAAGATTGAAAAATCAGAATAACGTACCTCCTTTATAGTCTTAAATATTAAATACAATCGAGATGTTCAACAAACCTGTGTGTTTTATTAAAATTAAATCACGAAATTTTCAGATATATTGCCAGAGGCACATTACTAATCTTATACAAACTAACACTTATATTTAATACCTAATCAATTTGTTTATTAATCATAAAATTAAATAATAAAAGGTATATACTATATTATTTTACACATGAAAGCAATAAATATCTTATATTTAAAAGGTCTATGAACCCAAAACAATATACAATATATTGTATGGCTGCATATTATCAATAAACAATATATCAACACTCAATTGAGTAAAGACAATAAACATGTACTTAATAACAATAGACAGACAATCTTTACAATTTTTTTCTATTATTCCTAATGATTGTTTTACAAACAGTTAGTGAAAAACAATGTAATTGTTGTTGAAACAATGCGCTACAGTTTCGTATATTATAATTGAAAATTGATTTTTATTGGTATACATCATGTAGAAAAAAACCTAAGAGTTTCGGGTACCGTAAGATCTGTAAAGAAATTTGGTATATTTGTGTTGAAATTTGTCTCAGAGAATGAAAATATTTTTGAAAATGTGGAAGTACACAGCAAAACAAAGTTTGTGTACGATCAATATTATATAAGTGTTAGACACGGTCCACAATAAATTAATGTTGATTATCAATAGAAAAAAATTTGTTGAATTTTTAACATAAAATCAGTGTTAACTTAATTATTATCTGAGTTTCAGAGTTTAGATTATGAATTTAAAATAAAGAAATATTTAATTCTTATTAGAAAAATTATTATGCTTCATTTATTTCAATTTCAGTCAAGTACCAACAGTCTTAAACTTCAAGAAAAGTAGATATTTGAAGTGAAAAACAGATGTTAAAAATCAAGATAATTGAAGTTTATCTTAAGTTTTTCCTAAAATAAGTTCCTAATGCTTAGAAAAACACAACTTCCTAAAAACATAAATTTTTGAAGCAACTCGAGACATAACTATAATTCAACTTGACAACTTTGACCCTCTCTTCAAAGAAAAAAGAAATTCGAGTTCCTTTAGATATTTTGGAATATTTGAACAATTTTACTTACAAGTACCATTACAAAAAAAAAAAATTACATATTATTTTTCCTAAGTCCTTCTGAATTTGTGTAAAATTTTTTCCCAAATTTTCTTAAGAAAAGATTGGGACCTTTGTATTCAAATAACGAGAATATATTGTACCATGTATAACACCATTGAGTACAATACGCATTACTGTGTACGTAGTCTTAATTTTGTAGTAAGAAGAAATTCAGTTATAAATAATATAAAAACAAAAAATATATATAAACGTTTAGTAGCAGTGAAATACAAAATGCATAATGTTATTCATAATGTCTAGTCATAATAAAAGGTAATAAATAGTACTATGAACTACTTTGTCTAATTACTTACCATATAAAATTAAATTATCTCATTCTAAACTTGGAAATATGCCAAAGAATTTATTTTATTTTTACAAAAATCAATGCATACTATACTAAAACATTTCACCTATATACAACAGCCCGGGTAGCTCAGTCGGTAGAGCATTGGACTTTTAATCCAAGGGTCCAGGGTTCAAGTCCCTGCTCGGGCGATTGTTTTTTTACTTTTATTTTAAATAAACACATTCGTTTTAATACTTACTATAATAACATACAATTTTATAAATAATTCAAGACAATTTATCTCAGTGCTAATAACTTCTTTATTTTTGTATTCAATTTATTTTCATTTTCAAGTTTGGTTATAATATTGAGTTCAATCCGGTACCCAATTAGTCACAATGAAATTATAGAAGTTTATATTTTACAATTAGTTGTTTATATTTTACAATTACCTTTTAGTCGAACTTTTAGAAGCACATATATTTTTTTTTTCTTGCACAATTTTTATTAACATTGAATTTTACATTACAATAAAATTATTTTGTACTTTTTGTTTTACCCCACATGTAAAGAAAATGTGTTTCTTGGTTTTTTTTATATTATTTTTTTTCTCTGTATATTAAACGGTGATAATTGCTTTATTCCTCTTTTAACTTATAGACTGGGTGCCTGTAATTATATCAAATCATTGATAAACACACTTCTAACAATGTGTTATTACTTGGTTATCAACTTTCTTTTCTACAAAAAATCTGAAAAGTGTGCCGTTATCTTTTTTGGAGCCTCTAAAATTTTCGATTATGTCTCCAGGCCTCATATTTATAGGCATCCTTTTTTTGTTATTTAGTATCATTCAATAAAAAAAATTTAAAATTCATTTTATCCACCATGTAACAAAACCATATCCGACAACCTGAAAATTGTGAAAAATAGCAATTTTGATGTTGTTGGACAATGGACATCTCGTTTCGTCGCATATTGGAAAAAAACGTTTTTGCATCTGCTTTAAAATGATCTTCCGATAAGAATAACAAGAAAAAACAGTTTTAAATTTCATGCCTTTGGGGGCAATCAAAAATTTTACAGGCTCCGAAAAAGAAAGCACCCCACTTTTCAGAATTTTTTAGACGTGTATTTATCAACGACGTGATAAGATGAGGGGCACCGGGACTAATAAGCATAAATTTTAGAAAAAAATGCACTTAATTGAGTGTCAACAACAATTATGTTATTGCTGACGAACATCCTTTTTCAACAAATCTTTGTACTAAAAATAATCATTTTGTTGACGCATGCACTTCATTTTCGAAGACTATTAAATATTTACAACTATTTGAAGTGAATTTTGTTGTATTGTGTAGTAAAAAATAATAATTTTCAATTTAATACTTTTTTTCCCACATAAAATTTCTCACCCACGATAATTTGTTTTAATACTTTTTATTTTTCATTCAAAACCAACGCCTGCTGATCGTGCAATTTTAAAAAACTTTTTATGCAAATTAAATTAGTTGGTAATATCTAAAAGGCGGCCCATACACGATCAAATTTTTTGGATATTATAATAAAATTACAAATTCATCTTCAATTAATACGTGAATCAAAAACTTTGTACCCTTTTTACAAAAATTCGGTGGATAGAAAATTACGAAATCTGGCACACTTATAGTTTATATAGAGAAGAACTGAAAAACGCTTATGTTTCTTTAAAATTATGCATAAAAATACATTAAATAAATAAAAGAAACATTACAAACACTATGGCACATATATAAAAGGTGTGGCTTATATTACACACACTACCATAAACACGCATATAGACTTTTTTGTGTAATATACTGTTTTGTAGAATCAGTTTTACTTTAAAATTGAACAAAACATTTCTCTCGTGATCTATACTTTGGTAGGTGAATTTTAATCGGACAAGGCTTTAATTTTTTGTTATTTATTAAAGCACAATCAAGAGAAGTTTCATTAAAATCCTTTGAAAAGTCATTATTCGATCCAATTTAAGGACTTTTTTAAGAATTAAAAATTTGCAATTTCTTAATGATTCATAACTAATCGAAAATATCTCGAAAATACAGATTAAATTGATTTTAATAATATCATTATAAACCATGAATAAGAAAGTTATTTTAGAATCACTTTATTGTTATATCTAGCTAAAGTTGAATCATTTTCGTTTGTGTTACTGATCACGCATTCCCTGCATGATGATCACATTAAGGCTTGTTTTATCAATTCTATGTTTTTGTTAATATATAATATATTATAACTATATATTCTAACTGTGCCGTATTGCATAGTATAAATAATAGTGATCTACTATTTTCAAATGAACATAATAATCTTCAATCAACCAATTAAATTGTAAAATACAAATGTTCACATGAAACTTTTATTTACAAACAATAGACTAACGAAAACGATTCAACTATATTAGTATAAGTACTTATTATTATTGTTAATAGTGAAAGTGATATTCTCAATAATTAATAGAATGTATTAATAAAAGTGATTTTTTATATTTCAATTATTTATTATATAACTTTTTTATAAATAAAAAAACATTTGATGTGAACGGAACATGAGATGTTTGCAAGTTTTTATCTATTAGTAATATTTATGAATTCTAAATTACAACATTTTTATTAATTAAAGCAATAAAACCAGCTAAACCCAAAGACCATAGATCTATTGTACTCAATCGATCGATTTTGCTCATTCACGAACTTTTAAGAATGAATTTCGATTATTTGCCACAATTTCGTAAATAAAATTTTTTTTTATATCGACTAAAAAGTAGTCATCATCACTATATATCATACTGATGATGACTAGTTTGTAGTGGAAATACGTATTTATAACATATAAAAAAATTGATAAAGAAAATTGGTGCAAATAATCGAAATGTATTCGTAAAATCTCAGAGTTGTCTTTGATATTATTCATATCATTTTTAAGGTCTTAAATACTTCATCAAAATTTCAGTTATTTTAGTTTTTAAATTATCTTGATGACAGACAGGCGGACGGAAATGAACGAATTAGGTAATGAACACCTATAATAAAATTTTGTTAATGCCTTCGATATTTTCTAGAATTAAAAACTTGAGGATAAAATTAATATACTCTGATATATTCTATATATGTCGAGTATAATAATTGTATGTGCTGCGGAATTTGACAAGATATTCATCCTTTTTGATCATTTTTGTTTTCTTTACAGTTCCAACAAGTTTACACTAAGGAAGTTCCCACGGCAGTAACTGAAGGATAAATGAAAAAGTAGATTATGATCCGAATTTTTAATATGTTATAGTTAACGAAACATATTACTATTATATAGAAAACTAAAATTTGAGTACCTTGCCGAACAATTAATAATTACACTGTTAATTGATCGGCAAGGTAGCTTTTTTTGTTTTACATAATAATCTGTTTTGTTAACTACAACATACTAAAAATTCAAATCATTTTCTACTAAATGATTTTTTTGAATTGCAGTCGAGAGAACTTAATGTGTATATAATAGACGGATAGACGGATATGTTGTAGACTTCAGATAAACAAACTAATGTGAACATTTACTAATGCTTACATTATGAATTTTGTCTGTCTATGTTCTAATTGTCTGAGAACAGATGTGTCTGAAATGTATATTTGTTGTTTTTTGAATTAAATTCACATGATATATATACAAAATACTGTTTGTCCATTCATTGCAAATCCAGGTGTGTTATAATAGACGTCTGGAACTCACGGTTCACATAATATATATCTCTTGTCAAGTCTGCTATTGTAAAGTTATTATTTTACGCATAAATAATTATATTCAGTTCGACCAAATTCTGTTTAATAAAGAAGATTCAATCAAAAAACTTTTGCTATTTTACGCATCATAATATGCAACTAGACTCAACAAAATTCAAAAATTAAATTAAAATTGTTTCAAAAACGAATAAGTTCTTAAATATTGTTATCCATCTCTTACAAAAAAAGTTTTACGTGTGATTCTATGATAAGCGGTTATTTTCTATAGGAAAATCGCACGACAAAATTTTTGAACATTAATGTAATTTATATAATATTTTTTTATTCATTATCAACTCATTTGAACATACTAACATGTTAAATTTTGAAGGAAAGTGTATATGAGTGTATATAAGAGCCATGGACGTCGATAGGACCGCTTATCGTAGAATGACCCTTATGTATAATCACTAAGGAGATGAACATGTATGACGTAATTTATCATAAGCAAATCTCCTTCTTTGTTTAATTAACATCCATATTTTGAACATCCATATTTTGGTCTATTTTTGAAGATTCACTTCAAATTCATGTTCGTTTAGTAAAGACTCTTCAATTGAAGTGATAACAAAAATTTGTGCATCTTCCCTATTCTAATTTTTTTTATGGGAAGACATAAAATATTTTAAAAAGAAAAGTGGCGTGACAAGAAAGGGCTATAAATCTATCACGAAGTAACGTAACTGTTTCTTCTCCTTACAAAGAAATAAGATTTAGTAGATTTTGAATATATTTTGTAAATTAATAACGCTTTAAAAATAATTTTGTTAAAATGGTAAACTTAAAGTTTACAACCTTTTTCTATAAGTATGACAAATTACTATTTCTAAGGCGAATATGGTCCTAAACACAAAATTAATTTTGATGCATACATTTTAAGATTAATTGACTAATTACCAATCATTTCAATAAATGCATGAAACAAATTTGTATGTCGAAATGATGACAAATGTTATAAAAAAAAAGTCAAGATAAAAAAACTAATAGATTATCAATGGTTGAAAAATTTTTATCATTAGCATTCATAAAATATCCTAAATGTCCGGTCTATACACTTATCAATATAAGGTAAACTGTCCTGTTTCCGACCACAAAAGTATATTTATTTTAACCTACACAAAAAGCTAAGGAATAAATTAACTGCCCTAAATAGCATTGTCGATGTCTAACACATTTACTAAAAGTAAAAAAAAAAAAAAATTGTAAAGTTATTCAAAAATTTTCCAATATTTATTTATATTTTATGGCGTAAAACCTTTAAGAAGACTCAGTCAGTGTATTGCATAAATAACAAAAATTTATAACAATAGTATTACCGTTTGTTAATTTATTATTAATTTTATCATATCAGTTATACAAAAATAAATAATTTTTCCCATTATCTTCTCTCCATAAATAATCAATATGATTTGCCATTATTATAAAGATATCAATATTATATTATTATAAAACAATTTATAATTTAAACGCAAATAAAATATATGCATAAGAACACTATCTACTTATTTTTTGTTATAAATTTCATTGCAATTTATTTAAAATTAATTGGGTTTGTCCCGAAAAAGTGTAGCATGATAAGAATATTTTAGATTGCGGTTTTCAATTTTTTAATTAATTCTATTATGAACCTGTAAGACAAAATTTTTTTTCACTTAAATATTTTGTTTATTTTACAAGATATTTGAGCTAGAGAATTGGATAAAATCACCATTTTTTCAATAACGGCGTTTTTTTTTAAATCAAAATTAAAATCAATGAAGAAATTTTTATTGATAATCTAGACAAAAATCCGTACACTAATTTTTATTTTCAACATATACCTATAATATGTCGGAATATATTAATTTTAGTCTAAAGTTTGTAACGCTACGTAATATTGACTGTTCAAACATAATTTTGGTATAGTTCATAGAAACACCTAATTAGTCCATTTCCGACTGTACGTCCGTCATTACGATAACTCAAAATCAACAAGAGAGAGCAAGCTGAAATGTTGGTGACGTAAGCATAAAAAATGATTTTAAGTTCGTGAATGAGCAATATTGTCCATTGGGTACTAACTTTAACCTAACTTTTAAAGTGATAGAAGAAAAGTTCAAATACACAATATGTTTATTTTTTAAAACAACTTTTGTTTGAAACATTTTTTCTTAAAATGTTTTAGTTCTCCGCAATTTTAGCTCAAATTTGGGTAATAAACACATATAGGTAATAACAATACAGATTATTATACATCATACATAACTTTATAGACTGGATATTAATGGTATTTTATGAATACTAAATAAAAATAGTCCAAACGATGAAATTCAATAATATGTCGAGTGTCTAAACAATTAACTCTGTTAGTTGGTTATCTTCACTTGTTAATTTAAATTTATTTATTAATCGTATTCCAAATTAATACTAAGAAAATTACCATTTTGCTATATTATTAAAAAAATCCACAATAGTAGTCTGAACCTTCACAAAAATATGTCCCGATAAAAACTTTTCCAGCAGCTTTTGTTTTCGAAAAACGCCAATTTAATCTAAGCAAAATTCAACCATATTTGGATAATTATTTGAGTTAATTATGCACAGGAATTAAAAGAAATAAAATATATATAACATTATAGTGCATAAGAGATTATCTTGATTATAGCTATTATGCAATAGTACTCAACTTAATAACTATTGTTTTAAATTTTTGCAGATCTAATGTTTGTAAACTAATATCTTAAAGCTTTTTTTTATGAGCCTATAAAAAGATGTAACAAAGGAAGTCATTATTAACTATCATCTCAGGTACTAACCCACATAAGGTAACACAAAATATTTAATACCCGTTAAAAAAAAAATTGAAAAATTATGTTAGACATTGGTACCCAGACTACCAGATGTTTCAAAAAAAAAAAAAGCATACATCTATTATATTTTACTTAGCACGTGTCCAATATACCATCTGTATTTCAAAATATTTTTAAGGTAGTTCACTCGTAAACTAGCTAGAACTAGAATTTCTTGTCTTTTAAATAATATTAAAATTTATTTGTTTATACTCGACATACATAATGTCAGAGTATATTAATTTTAGTCTAAAATGTGTAACGGTAGGAAATAGTTACCGCGCAAAACAAAATTTTGGTATAGGTATTGATACAAACATATAATTCATTCATTTCCGACAGTTCGTCCGTTAACACGATAACTCAAAACAAAACAAGATAGCGAGCTGAAATTTTGATGACGAAATATAAATATAAAAAGTGAGTTTAAAGTCGTGAATGAGAAAATCTAGTCAATTATGGGACCAAAGAATCCATGACCCATCTTTTTAACCATAAAAGACGGAAGAAAAGTTTAAATACAAAAAATGTTTGTTTAATAAAGACAAACAACTTTCGTCTGTTTGCCAAACAGTTTTTCGTGAACTGTTTAGATTCGCCCAAAATGCAGCTAATTAAAACACATAGATTATTATAATACATATATATTATATAACAAATTTTGAGTTCCAGTGGTTACGTGCAAACTACCTTAAAATAAAAATTGAAAAAGTCATTCTCATTCTTTAATTACACAAAAACTCTTTGATTAAAATTTCATATTTTATTATTAAATGAATAAAAATTTTGCGATTTTAAATTATCCAGCATTTCATTAAAAATCTAATTAAATTTCGAGTACAATCCATTTTGTAATGACCACAAGAAAAATTTACTGATTTTGCAGTTGCGAGTAAGCGTGGTCTCTGGGTAAATAAATAAGCGAATATATTTCTCATATTCTGTTAATCTCAATTTATTTTATGAATTGAAGTTCATAAAATAATTGGTTATTAGTAAAAATTTTTAATTTTATTGCGTAATTTTTTCGAGAACACACTCTCGTCTTCTGGCGAAATAATAATTTTCTAATTTTTATATTTATTTTTATTATATAATAGATTTTTATCAGGAATCGACCCAATCCTGTAGAATTCAGATAGAATGGAGAACTGAAACAAAATCCGGTTATTTGATCGGTTAGGGTTGAAATAATTTAAATAAAATTTCATACGTTCCACATAAGAAAGTAAACGAAAGTTGCATGCCATTGAATAATTAAAAATTATGATTCAATAATTATGAAATATTAATTAATTTAAGAATAATACTCTTTCATAATATTATAATCAATAAAATTATAGAAGTATTTAATTGGATTAATTAATACCCGAATATATAATTTAATTATTATTATTGTTTGATAAAAATGATGAACAAGAAACGGCCAGTTATTTTTTATTTATTAAAACACGTAAATTAAAAATTTAAGATTCCAAAAATTATTATTTACTTGAACCTCAAAAAGTATAAGGCCTAGGATCCAATTGTAACTTTATAGGTGATACAATCAATTCGTGAAAACAGTTGACAGACATTACAAACTTAATACTTTTAACAACTTTTGTTTTATTTAATACATCATTATATCAAGTACAAAAAACATTGCCGGGTAGAATCTTTCAGTATTCTGATTTGATGTGTAACGCACAGACTTCCTGTAAATATGTCATAATCATGTGAAAATTAAATTTAATGTTTTCGACCTGGTTTTCGAGTAACCAAAAATTACTAATTAATTTTTAAGAAATTCAACCAGGTACAAAAAAATTTTTATATTTCTGATTTTCAGGCAAATTTATCATTTCAATGTAAAATTAATAGCGATTACCCACAGTATGGCATAGAAGAAGAATGACTACATATTTTGAAATTTAGGTTTTTGAGAAAAACTCTTAGATAAGTCCTCCGATTTCATGTCAATAATATTTATACCAAATTTCAAAACATTTGGAAGATTTTTTTTTTACGTTGGGCGTCTAAACTGAAAGATTTTTAAATAATAGAATGTGCTTCAGTATTAAATTTCAATCCCCCTTAAAATGGACAATTTTTATTATTGGGTTGGTAAGGGTCTTTTTCCGCATGATTAACGAACTTTTTAATTACGTTTTATGAATTAAATTTTTACTCTCAATACTCTCAATATTCGGTTCTTGATTGCCATAAAAAGCTATCACTTAGTTTTTTGTTTATATTGACTCATTCTCATGTTTTATGTATTTTGAAAATTTAGGACCTAAAAATGTTACGATTTCAAATATGTTCGTGGTTCAGTATTTAAATCACACTGTTTGACTGATTCACATATTTGCGTGGGTCAAACTCATGATATATTAAAACTATAAATTTTTAATACAATATTCAATACATATCATTTACCTCACCTAAATGCGATGTATTGTACGTTTACCGGTTATCAGTTCTTACCTAATGTTTACATCAAACAGTATAAATTAATGGCTCATATAAATCTTATGACACGATTCTCCTATAAGTTAAATAATACACAAAAAATAAAATACTTGAGTCATTTTTTATTGAACAACTTAAGTCAAATTGCAAAATTGCATTTACTTCAAGGTAAAATCGTACATTGTTTACCTTCTGATGCCACAAGTAAAACCACAAAACCATTCAAAAATATATTTTAATTAAAATAATATAAACAAAACGTTACATTTTCTAGAAATTACTATTCCGGTATACATAAAGCGACTAAGCAAATCTTATGCTATGTAAAAAGGGTTAAGCCATTGGTAAATAAGCAACATTCCAAAGACAAAAAGTGTAGTAAACAAAAATATGTGTACCTGAAATTTTTCAAAATTTTCACGTTCAATTTCTAAACTAGTTTTTCGTTGTTGTAACACACGGGGTAATGACAACGATGCCATTATTTTTCACTAAATTTTCACATATAAAACACACAACATTAAGACATTATTTTTATAAATTAAAAAAAAATCAAAATACTATATTAATTTTTTCAATATTTAAACAACACCCAACTAACCAAGTTTCATTGACATGTTACACTGAACTGAATTAGTATATTATTATGAGTGTTTAGTTGGCTCAAGTTGCTTCACGTACATTATAAATGTTTACTAACCATTACATATGTGTTCTTTAGTTTGCTTGTGTTATTTTTTTTGTATACTTAGTTGTCAAAGCCATATTGTTTATTACTGCACTCTAGTGATAAAATTATGTACTCACATAATAGAAACCTACTTACATATACATTGACTGGTATAATAATAGTTCTAGAGCCATCATAATTCATGACTTTATAATACGCACAATTGAAGCACTATATCACGATCTCAAATATAAAATAAATTATTCATAGTCTATACAACGATTTGAAAATTTGTGAATTAATAAACACCAGAAATGCTTTTGATCGTACGAATGAAATATTCAAAAGATCAAACACATTTTTACTCAAACATTTGTTTACTCAGCAAACTTGAATCTATTTTTCAGATTTAAACAATTTCATCCTCGGCTATTTTGTCGATAGTTCCTGGATCTGCCATAAGAAATTACCTCGCATAAAATGCATTATTTAATTAAAAAATAGACGTGTTACAATAAATTATTAGCTTTCGTAAACTTTCTTGATATAGATACGATGGCTTCGGAACTATTCAATAATAAATAAAATGCTTCCATCTATATTAAATATTTTATACTACGAAATATTTCAAATAATAGTCTTTTGTTTATCATTTATTTTAATCTTTTGATTTATTTTAAAGTCAGTTTATGAAATAAAATTACGCCTTTACGAGTTCTAATTAAGTTAAGAAATTATTCTATAATTATAAGAACTACATATTTTATTGTTTATTATTTCACATAAAAAATGTAAAAATTTTTAACAACAATGAAATAAGCATTGAAAATGTCAAATGAATTATCTTCTGACTTAAAAGAACATTTAGAATCTTGGACTCAAATACAAAATGTATTGTTATAAAATAATTTAAAATATAATAAATATTAATCTACTTACCGTTTTTCTAGGAATTTGAGACCATTAAAACTCATAATGACAGTTTTGAAATTATTATATCTAGCTTAAAAGAAGAATGTAAAGCTTCAAGAGCTTCTGAAAAATCTCTTTCCTCTCTTGTTAATGATTTACGAAAACAAATCGTGGATACCATTCAGGAAAAATTTTCTATAGAAAATGAGTTGAAAAGTATATTGACAAATTATAAGAATTGGAAATATTAGTAATATATTATATTTTTCAGAAAAAATAGAAACGCTGAATTTGACTACTCAAGAGTTTAAAAGGTATGAAAAAGAGAAAAAAGAACTTAGTAAACAAATAGAAATTTTGAAAAATGATTTGCGACGTCAAGGTGAGTTTTTTAAACAAGAATAACAATAAAAATAAAAACAATATTTTTAAAAACAATCTTTTATATTAAAATTGCTAAAAATAAAACTAAACTGTTTAAATAATTTAACACCGTTACCATAGTATTTTTATTATATGTCATAATGGTGTGTAGGTAGACCTTTTCATTTCGATTTCCGATTCGTTTTTGTTTCGTACAGAATGTCAAAACTCATGTAATAAAATGAAAAGCTTAATATATTTTCTATCTTTGTCAAACTTATTGTTAACAGTACGAAACAAATTTTAAAATAAAAATTGTCATCCGTTAGAATTTTTAGTTTTAACTCTTGGGTTATACATTTCAATATTTTCTATGAATTTTTCTAAAAAGTTCTTTAACCAATATTTTTCTATAAATCATAGCAGGCGAAGATTATTTTCATGACAATTCAAAAATTTCCAAAGCTCTCCATAATATTTTTGTATCAAAATTGACATAAATTTTGTATTAGATATTATTTGAAATCTTGTAGGATGGGCTTAAGCTTGGTCAAAGATGTTTTTAACCTCGAAGTAAATAAGTTTCAAAGAGGTATAGATAAAATTTTTGAATTAAAATTCTTATCTAATATTCAACATACAATTCAATGTAGAGATTTTGGTAAGCTCGGTTAAAAAAATTCGAGTATATTAAGGAGGAAGAGAGTCTCTCAGAGAGAAACTATTATATAAGGAGACATCTATAATAAAGGCAATCTCTAATATATAATACTCTTTTTTTTAATTTATGTGTCCAAATAAGTAAAAAAATATTTATCCAAATGTTATGGAATTCGGAATGCCCAAGCTGAACATGAAAAACGTATTTAATAACGATTGAAGAGTTTTCCGAAAAAACTATTTTAAAGTAAAAATTAAAATTTTATTAGACCCAGACCCGCCCTCTAAGATCCACACTTCATAGTTGTGTTAAGCTCAGTTAAAATAACCTATAAGAACTCCATAAATTTCAGTATTTTTGGTAATTAAATTTTAAAAAAAGTTATCCACAATTTTTAATTTTCTTCTGTCTATTTCTGAGATAATTATGAATGTCTATTTGTTCTCCTAAAAGTGGATCTTCACTTACAGATTCTAATTATTTCGATCAAAAATAATTTAGAGCTAAAATCCATGAATGTTTAAACCACACTTGATGAATTTTATATTAATTTAGTAGCAAATATGTTAAGGTAATTGCCTAACTATTTTTTTTTTTAAATTACACAGCAGCAACTTTTAAAGATGAAAAGGAACTTATGCAATCACATTACTTAATTCAAATATCTGACTTAAAAGAAGAAATAATACAAATAAAAAATGAAAAAAGTATTGATTTAAATAATACAATTCAGGATTATGAAAATAAAATATCTCGATTGCATTTACCTGTACAGCAATTAGAAGAAAATAATTCAAATTTACAGCAGAGGTTACAAGAAAAAGAAATGGAAAATTCAATTTTAACACAAAATTTAAAACAGAAACAATTGGTTTGTAACAGTTTTAAAACTTTTACAAATAGAATGATTTAGAGTTTAGTAGAAAAGAGAAACGAAGCGCTGAGAAACGAACTGTTCAGTTGTTGGCCAGAACACGTTTGCTAACTACAATAGTTATTCATTATTGTTAATTTGCTTAACAATGACCGTGTTGCTTGCAAACGATTCCTAGTGATTTTATCTGCCAAACTCGGCCAATGACTTGAAATTTCATCATCTATCAAATAAAATCTGGAAAAGGATCATTAATCAGTATCATTATTTTAGTTATTAATTTCCGCTCAAAATAAAACACGTATTCTCAATTTCACTATAGTTAATTTAAATCGAGCACAGTTAAAAATAGTTTACGCAATCTTATCGTTTTCTTCTAAGTCTTATAGGTCGTATCCGTGATACAAAAAAGTCTTATTCAATCCTATAGAAATTGAATAGAATTGAATTTATATTAAGGATTCTGTCAGACATTATTTCCGGGAGCCCCAGAGGTTTCCGGAACACCTTCAACCATGGTCATAATTTTGCTAGATATTAATATTAACATAAACAAATAGTATTGCTGTAAAATAGTTATAAGGTCATTATTTTGAAAAGTGTCAAATTTCCATTTTTATAGGAAATTTTAGGACTTAAAACTAAACTTGGTAACATGGAACAAACCTATTCAACGATAAATCAACAAAAAACTCACAATTCGTACTTGAATAATAACCAAAGCAACACTTCCAAACATTCCGAATCGAAAAATAACGAAATAATGCCGCACGAAAAGACATCAAATCGAATGGAAGCTCCATTAAATGTGGTTTTTAATCAAGCAAATAAAAAAATTCCACCCTTTTATAAGAAAATAAATTCAACATTCACACCGAAAAATATTGGCAAAAAGAAGACTCCAGTCAGTGAAAAAGCTTCATTTAACAACGGTTGTGTTCTTTCGACAAATACCAAAATTATGTTAAAACCTTTAGCTGGAAAATCGTCAGAAAAGAGAAATTTTGATCGAAAAGAAAATGAAAATGAACCACCCGTAAAGAAACTTCTACCACATTTTTCCTTGCCAAAAAATAATCAAGAAACTGACGATAACAGGACAAATAAGAAAAAGGCTCCTAAAAAACGAGCACTTTTTTCACATAGTGGTTTTAATACCGAAGAACCAGTTCTCTTAAATGATGATTCGAATAATGAATAGCTCTTAAGTATTTAATGCTCTTAGTGTAATTAATTTAATATAATAAATATTTTGTTTAATGAAATATCGTTTTTTTATTTGGTAACTAACTAATATTAAAGGGCGTTATCATAAACAAAAATACAAATTTCAAATACTGAGTAGGTGCTGGGAAGAAAGTCAGTTTACTAAATGTGCACTCACATTTTATCTATAGTAGAAAGTAGGCGAGCCCAAGGGTGGGTTTACTGGATTTATTCCAGCACATCAGATGGAAGGTTGATTACATACTGATCAGCGTGTAGGTATTTCAACAATCTGACGGTTTAATCGTAACATAAGGGAGAAAGTTGGGAGGGGGAGTGCTAAAAAAATGTTAGCTGTATATCCTGGAATGTGGTCGAAAGTTTTTTAATTTTTTTGAAGTTAATAATTCAAGAATAATGAAACAAATTTAATCGGCTGATTAGGGTGTGTTGTGAGGGTTTGAAAGGAAGTCACACTAGACATTAATGAGATAAAATGAATCGATGCGTTCGAGTATTTAAAAATGGGAAATTTATTTGTATTTTTAAAAAGCGTCACAAACTTATAAGTCGTATCCGAATTATCACTCTTTCGATAGAGAGCTTCGTTCGTGTTCATTTAACACCCCTTCTGAATTTCTGACATGCTCGAGTAAATTTTTTGCATTTCCATGTGATTTTTTTTTTTACTTTTGAAAGTGCGGGCGAAGGTAAAGAAGATATACTAGATAACGCGGTTATAAAGGTATATTTACAATGGAAATAATCATATAAAAGCCAGGAAGCTTTGTTTTTGCTTGTGGAAGATTTTTATACAGACAATACGTTGAAAAGGGTTGAAAATAAAAGGTCTCTTCAAACGTTTAACATGATTGGAAAATTTGAGAAAGGAGCTTCATACTTGGAGATATGACAGGATGACAGGAGTTTAAGAAGAACCTTAACGAACTTTAGGCTCGGTACGTTTGTTGGGTAAACGTTTGTGTGTTTTGATCAATGGGTGAGAATCTGGTCATCAACTTCTTTTAAATTGCGCGAGAGTTGACATAAAAATGAGACATGAATATTTTGCATGTGAGAGATGTGTTTTTGCATATATCTGCAATTTTTTGGAAAGACGAAAAAATTGCCTTTCGTATACTCTCCATTTTATTTTTTTATTATTTTTTGTACTTTTTCTGTATTTCCTTCTTGATTATTTTTATGTTTAATTAATAATTTTATTATAATTATTGTTATCAGTTTTTTTTATGTTATTATTAATCCTGTTATTATAATTATTATTTTTACTTTTCAAGTTTCTATTATTAGTCAAAGTATGTAATTTATTGTTAGTCTTTGTTTGATTCAAATTTGTATTAAATTTATATCAATAAAGTATTATATTATTATGATTAGTATTTTTATATTACATTGTATTTATAAAGGTATCACATTCTTTGTTTCAAATTATCGTAACAATATTTTGTAAATTCTTTTTTAAATTTTCATACTCAACATACATAATATGTCGAAGTATATTCATTTTATTCTAAAGTTTGTACCGTTTCCTAATATTGTATAGGTGATCATAAACACCTCATTAGTTCATTTCCGACTCTTGAAAACTCAAATACACATAGAGATAGCGAGCTGAAATTTTGGTGACATATTCTAAAAATGAAAAGTGAATTTATGACGAAAATCGGTCCATTGAAGCCAATGTATCCTTGACCAAACTTTTAATGTATAAAATATAGAAGAAAAGTTCAAAATGTTATTTTTTTTTTTAATATTTAATTTAATTTAATCCTCATATGAAATATTATAACCTGTTAATTATTGCAGATATGAAGAAATTAATTTAACAATATCGTCGCCCAATTTTAACCGATTTGAGTAAACTTTTTTTTAAACCCACTAATTTTGGGTCATACTTTTCATTTTTAATACTGAAATTTCGGTCAATTTAATCTTTACAATCTTTATATGTTTTGGAAACTATGAC